>OZ005653.1:173233674-173264810 GCA_963930645.1 Salticus scenicus
AATGTACCTTTGTCCATTTTTGAATTCAATGCTAAAAGTAAACAAAATTGGAAGAAAAAATAATTGGATAGGTAGTGTCATTAAAAATTTCCATTCTTTTTGCATGTTTATATTTTATTTGAAAAAAGAAATACTTTAATTATAAGAACGGAAGGAAATAGCCCATATGACTGACAAAGTACACATGCTCGTACTAAAAAATAATGTTACAAAAACACCGTTCTAACAGGAGAACGAACTCATAAAAAGATTTATTTATTTTTATAAATGCATTGTTGTATTGTTAGATTTTATTCTCTGAAATTTGAATTTTCCAGCTAATCAAAAGGAAATTTTCGAACTATTATAATTATTTCTATTATGATGCATCGCCAAAAAAGCGCCAACTGTTACGCATTACAAAAATTAATTAACATTGAATTATGATTACCAGAGACAAAACCTTTTATTTTTTTTTCTTATAGAATTCCAATCATACTTTAAATAAATTAATTTAATTCTGTAATTAAATTACTCAGAAAATTTAACTCACATTCATGAGGACATTTTATTAAAACAGATCTAAATTATCAAAAAATGTTTGAATATTAAAAGAAACTAAATTCGGAAATGCGTATGAAATCTTGTATTTTTCTCATAGATAAGGAATTAAGAAAAAAAAAAAAAACATGTATAATTGAACCAATGTTACTCAGAGTTGAATAAACAGTCTGGTGTGGCCCTCACAGGACTTTCTCTCACATGGCATTTCAATATTTTAAAGACATATTGCAGATTAAGGGTAAGATAATCAGTACTGTATATAAGTAAATCTAAGTTGAAAAAAATTTTAAACTAGATGTAGGAACAGTTTTTTTTTTTTTTTTTTTTTTTTTTTTTTTGACGCATGAATGTGCATGAAAGGACTACCGCCCTTTTCGACATCCGTGTGAATATTCAAGATTCTTACAGATTCGCTAGTTTCCCTTGAGTTTCATACTAATATTACGAAACAAAAGAATTTATTATAAATTTATAGTCTTATTTTATAGCAAAAATCATTATACAAAATTACTGGTATAAAACTCAGAAAAGAATATTCGTACGAAACCTGATATTGTACCTACATATATATATATATACAGTTCCTGGCCAAATTATTAGACGCACTGTAAGATTCTATGTAAAATCTTAATTATCAGGTGATACTATACAGCTTTATTGTTTTTACTAGATACAATGTATATATATTTTTTATTATCCACCTTATTACCTGTTTTTTAACAGAAATAAAATACCATAGTTATAGAAAAAATATGTATTTATTAACTCTTTAAAAAATTTGAAATTAATGCAATTAAATGTTAATATTTTGTTGAGTCACCTTTAGCCGCTATGAGAGCTTCAATTATGCATCTGAGGATGATGATTCCACACATGAATGACCTTTTCTAAGAGCTGCGTTTTGTTTATGATCACACCTTTAGCCACTTCTCTCGTCATCAGCTCCCTCACGTTTTCAGTAGGTTTCATATCTGGGCTATTACCCGGCCAATCCAACAGAAGGATTTTTGGCACTTCCAAACAATCTTTAACAGGCCGTTCTGTGTGGCAGGGAGCTCCATCTTGCATAAAAATGAATGGTTATCCATTTGGAAACCATTCTCAGAGCTGCAAAACATGTAATTATTAAAAAACAATAGTGCGTCTAATAATTTGGCCAGGGACTGTATATATATAGAAATCAAGGCTATTATTAAACTTAAATTTTTTTCGAATTATTAAAACAACTTTCACATGCACCACTTCTCTATTTTATTGATCTCGATAAAAGCTTTTAATTCGCAATATAAAATGGGTTTAAAAATAAAACATTTGAATTGCTTGCTATTATTTGTTTTTAAATTACACAAATAACGGATACACAAAAATATCAACCATTAAAAAAAAAACTTTACTTTAATTTTCAGTGAAAATTAAAAAGAGTAGTTATTAATTTTTTTTTTTAATTTAAACGTTTAATTTGAAAATATACTGTTTATGAGAAAATAATTTTCATTGTTGAGCAGTTTTCCTAAACATGGTAAAAAGCACTTTCACCAATTACATTCAATAGATTTTTTTTTTCTTAATTAATAGTAGACCTGTAAGTCATTTATAAATTATGTACACATCTTTTTGTGTACTTAAATGTATTATTATATTAAAAATATACAGCAAGCAATAATCCACTTTCAGCGATTTCGAATCATAGTCCCACAATAATCCATTTTATTTCTTTTGGGTAGCCCAGTAAGCGAATGTGGGTTGTTTTTTTTTTTGTAAATATTCTGCAAGAATCAAGCTTTTGTGGATTTAAAAATAAATGTTTATTTCATTCGGTTTAGTGAAAACTGTAAATAATGAAAAAAACCTACTAAAATCTTTTTTCATAGACGTAAGATACTGACTGAAATTCTCTTGGATGTCTCGTAAGCGAACCATTAGCTTGATCTAAACGAAAATTTTAGTGTGCATTCTTATATGATACAGATTTAGAATACCGAGTTTGGGTATTCTGCTACTAATTGTTCTTGATATAACCTGATAACAGACAAACCGCTTCATAATCTGTTTTTCGTGTTAAGAGAACTAAAAAACTTTTAAATATAAGAAAAACTTAATTTCAAAAATTCTCCCCCTCCCCTCCCCCCCAAAAAAAAAACTTTTCTCCACCATATATATAGCTAAGAGAATGTTTTTAAAAAAGTTTTGAAGTGTTTAAAAAATATGTAAGTAATTTAGAATAAAATTTTGTACACACCTATTCAAATGAATCTAATCAAAATCTCTTAATGCCTTTAAAATTCACAGCATGACATTGAGCCTGTGACACAGTCCAAATAAAAATAGGCTAAAAAGAAAATGCTTTTATGTGAAATTTGTGAATAGATTGAGAATTTACACTTTATATTGTACTTAATTCTCTGGTAGAATTTTAGATACACTATAAAACCTCAAAAATGTGTTACATTTTGTATGTTGAAGCCAAATACCAATTGTCATAGTCAAATTAAATTAATTTCGCTATTATTGTCAAAGAGCCTACCTATATATATGGTAGAGAAATGTTTTGTGGCCAAATTTTCGAAACTGAGTTTTTGTTGTAATTACACGTTTTGAAGTCTCCTGAATCTGAAAAAAAATTTAGTAGCTGCCCTGTCTGTGTGTGTGTGTGTGTGTTTGTATGTTATCAGAATATCTCAAGAACAATTAGCAGCAGGAAATTCAAACTTGGAATTTTAAATTTGTATCGACACTAAATTTTCGTTGAGATTAAAATAATGGTTCGTATACAAGGATATCCAAGATAATTCAAATACATTACGTCTACGGGAGAAATTTCAAAAAATGAGTTTAACATCTATACGCTGCACTAAACCAAATTAAATAAATATATACCTTTTATAGTCATAAAAGCATAATTCATGTAGACTATGGTTTGAAAATTCTTAACCGTTCGAGTACAAAGGTACACAAAAGAACTGAAATATAATGGGATAATACTTGAAAATTAATGTAACTGTATTTCAAGCAGTGCTATATGTTATTAATATACGGTTATATATAAGGGCGCAACATGATCTGTGCATAATTTTTTGAAGATGTACAGGACTGCCAATAGTTAAGCGAAAACATTTTTTTTTTTTTTTTACTGTCTGTAATAAGTAGAAGTGTTTTGCTATAACATTTTACAATGTTCCGGAAACTGCTCAGAAATTAAAATTAATTTCTCTTGCCTATGTGGTAAATAAAGCGTTTTTAAAACGACATATTTAGCGTTTATTTTTTATATATTTACACGTTTTGAGGTTCCCTGAATACTGTAATTATGCTCTTAACGTTTAATCATTGTCTATGTCTTTCATCAGAATAACTTTTTAAAAAAAATAATTTCAGGCAATTTAAATTTTGTATTTTGAAGTTAATATGAGGTTGTTACTTGAATAATTTTATGAAAATTAATAAGTTTCAAGGAATGGCGTAGGTGAAAGTTGTCTGAATAATTTGAAATGAATATTTAAATTTAGTAACAGCTTTTGAATTTTCTCTAAATGGAAGTACACTATTAAAACGGTTGTTGGGGCGGACGGTAGTCTCCCTCATATAGAATTATTTGTTAAATAAAGCTTTTAAGAAGTCTATTATAAACTGTTTTTAACGAAGGTTTATATAACAGTAATCGTTATTTTATCACTTTATGTCCAATCTGCCTTTATAGCATCGAATTTCAGGGTAAGAAAAAGTCACGTGACTGCGACGCCAGATTATTTTCTTAAAATTTACGAAACGTTTAAAGTTGAAAAATTCTCAATGTGCGAATTTCTTAAAGTTTAAGATTTTGAGATGAAAATTTATGAATTAACTAATATTAGTAAAATCTTGAAAGTTTTAAATTAATATAAAATTTAAATATTACAATAGTTTATAAGTCAATTTATCATTGCATTTTATATTTATTTGATTGAATATTCTGTGTAAATGTCTTTATATTTACGATGATTTTATGAAGCGTAATACGAAAAAATGGAAAGCATTTTCATGCAAACGTATTTTGATAAGAATATATATATATATATTTAATGCGTAAAGTGAAATTTTTTAAAACATGGTATTAATTTATTTACATTTTTGAAGGATTTCCGGTTATCAAAAATATATATTTATAATCGTTTTCATCAAGTACTGAACAGAAATTTCCATTTTATTTAGAGATACTTCAAACATAAACTGATTACTACAGACTTTTTTATAGATTTTCTACTGCGTTTTAATAATATTAGTTACACTAAATATCACTTATTATTAATCCTTACACCAGAAATACGATTTTTAGTAATTTGGTGCTTTGAACTTTGAAGAACTTTCTAGAGTTTTTTAGGGATTACATTAAGGAAGAAGATTAGAAGTTTCAAAGATTATAAAAATAAAACAATCTCTATTTTTTAATATAAAAAATAAAAGTATATATATATTCAGAATTTTAATCATATGAAAAACAAACATTTAAACAATATTTTACAGATTTTACGTTGAAAAATTCGAAAGATTCAGCAATTGGATCCTAGTTTTCGGAGACCATTCAGAAAAAAGGTGGACATGATTTCTCTGCTACACTAATGCATCGACCTCATTGAAAATTTGCACACTTCTTCAAAAGAACAGTGCATAAACGAAAGGTTTTTCATTTTTTCAATTACAACTGATTTTACAAAGCTATGCTTGAGATAACTAGATAACTAACAAAATGGAATCATAAAATTGTATGGTTTTTACATACAGTTTTGCCAAAAATTCAAATTTAATTTTTTTTTCTTTTAATCCTATGTTCAAACACTATTAAATTCTGTCTTGAAAAAGCATGCAAATTTTCAATATGAGCTGTGCATTAGTTTTTGAGAAAACTTCTCCACCACTTTTTTTGAAGAGTCTCCGGAAACCAGAACCTACTGGCAGAATTTTACAAATATTTTAATATTAGGATTTTTCCTTCAATTTGGTACGTGTTAACATTATCCTAGCGAGCTGATATTTTGCTAAAAAGTGTTTAGGGTCAGATTAAAAAATAATAATAATAATTAGAAGGTATGCGTAAAAGAATTTCAAAAAATAAAAAAATAAAATAAAATAAATTCCCCCACATTTAAGGGACAGCCTAATGTATACATATATAACATACTTTTTATTACAGTTAGTAGGATACAATCGGATACAATATATAAACAGTGAAAATGCAATTGTAATAAGATTGCATGTTAAAAAATTATTTTTACTGAAAAATCTTTATTATATAACCAAAAACTGCAAAACAAATTAAATTTAACATTTTCTTTCTTTAGTATATTCCATTTCCTTTAAAATAATAGTTTTCTTCTAAATGTTTTTTTTGTGTAATTAAAATGATTTCTTCCGAAATTCTGTAATTCCCTTCAAGATATTTTAGATTTAATTATACATAAATAGATTTGGGCCCATACGATAATACATTTTTTAAGCATCTAGCCATCATTTGTAAATTCTAGTCACGTTTTTATCTTCATAAATTTATAGAAGAATAAAGGCTTTTTATCTTCGAAAAACTTATCAACACGTAGCTAGAAATATTGCGTAGAACTTCGTAACTTTTAACACGTACGGAGTATTAAGGCTTTAATCCCCGAAAGAGAAAAATATTAATAGAATAAGACGAATCTTTAACTTGAGTTTTTTTTAAATGTAATTTTTTTTTGGTTCTTCCAATTTTTAGATTATTATTTAATTTGCTTGTAAAAATCACGTAATTATTTAAAATTACACATGGTGAATGATAGTTTCTTAGCTCATTCGATATTATTATTATTATTATTATTATTATTATTTATCTTTTTTTTTACTGTAAGTTTATCACAGATATTTAAATTTTATTACTACAATACAGGAGATTAATTTTTATTTATTATATTTTCATAAGAAAGAAAAGAAGGAAGGAAATAGAAATAGGATCTTACTGTTAAAGGTAAATTGTTACTAACATTATTATAAATAAGTTCGAAAATGTAAAAATCTATGGGTAGGTAATGTCAATTTAAATAGGTAACACACATGAATTTCTATAGCTTACTAAATACAAATTACTTATTGTACATTTTATAACAAGCAATTTTTATGTTCAATTTCATTAATTCAGTTACACATAATGCTTTAATCAACATCCTAACTATGCGGAGTTAACCGGATAAAAAACTGTTTATTCCAATAGCTTTCAAAACAAATATTATAAAATTCTTATTATAAATGTGTATTGTACTGAGAAGGAAAATATATCGCTTGCATATAGAACGAATAGGTAGCTATTTTCTAAAACCTAAACTAGAAATATAGATTTCCAAGTTATGCGCATATATAGTAAACAAATAACCTGGATAAACGAAATGATCGAGAATTTTTAGTCTACACTTTTCTAAATAGTGAAACAATAATGTGAATATTATGTATGTTATGAATCCTTTGTATTTCGAGAAATTCTGGTTGATTACCTAGAACTGAGTTATAAAACAAAATTTTAGATACTAAAACTAGCCTCTTGTGTTCGCATTTATTTACAGAGATTTTTAAATGAGATTGACCACCATAATATAGGAAAACAGTCAAGAATTCTAATAAGTGTTTTCAGAACTCGCTTTCAAAGGAGAGTAAAATATATAAGAATGACATGGAACTATTCTTACTAGATCCACAATTTAAACTCTGGATGTCAGTACATAATTTTTTCTCAGTGTGATGAGTTAATTTAACTATGTAGAAGTCTGCTACGAACATCTAGATTAGGTTATGTCTTAAAACATATGCTCAGAATTACAGGAAAACCGTACACTGAGGTATACTTTGGTACAAATTTATACTAATTGGATTTTAATTTAACTATAAAAATTAAAGTAGAAATACATTATGGTTATAATTATACTTCTATTCAGTGCAGTAACCTGAGGGGTGGTATGGTTGGGGGGGGGGGGGAATCAGCCCCCTCTAGCAACCTCTTGAGACGCCCCCTGGCAATGCTTTTCGTATAATTTTAAATTTACTCTTTTGTTGCAATAGGTTTCCACTGTCAAATATTATTTAAGAATGAATACTTTTTCTCAATCTTTTTTTCCAAAATATAAAGTCATTTAATGTTTAAAGTATTCCGTGATGACAGATCATCCACATTTGGTTAGGGTATTTAGGGGAGTGGGTAACGTCTATGTTAAAAAGAGCCATGACTAACCAGATTGGGTTTTGGAAAGTGTCACAATAGGCTACACCTTTGTAACAGAGTCAAAAGAATCGGGGTAAAACTTTTATTTTTTTTCTTTTCTCTTATGCGTCTGCCGTCCGCAGCTACTTTTAGTGTAATGGGGCGGTGGGTGCTCGGACATCAGAAAGAAGATATTTGTATCCCTGCAGTCGTATCCTGTCTCCTCTTCAAAGGCTGCACCCATTGAGCTTTTTGGAATGCACCTCTGAGAAATAACGCTAAAATTCGCATATTATAAAGAGTTTGTCTTTTCGCACTGCCAGACAAGTGACAATTTAAGCCTTTTTCAAATCCAAGCCTTGATCTCGCCGCAGAACTGAGCAGGCGAACGCCTTTTAAAAATGTGTCTTCTTCTTCTAAAGTTCACTCAAGTCACAACGAAAAATAACTTATAAAGAAAGTAAGCAAAAACACATGTGTTTTGATGACATGAATAGTATTTGCAATCGGCGCCCGTTATTTTCACCTTTTGTAAAGTTTTTCCTATTTTTCCTTTTGTCAACTTGATGACTTTCTGTAACTAAGGGTATATCATTTGTCCTATATTTTTTAAAGTACAAGTTCATGTCGCAAAAGCCAAAATACACAAAGAAAGGGTGGGATAGTTTTCATAGCTTTAACAAAGACAGGTCGGACAATGAGCTCTTTGCTCTGTATAATGGGGATTAACTAAAGGGTTGAATACAATACACTATTTTATCATAAATAAAGTCGCCAGATAACAGTTAGAACTTTAAATCTACTATATAACACAATATATAGTTACAAATAGAATAGAAACTTAATAAACGCTTTAATCTTCTTGCTTTGAAATAAGTATAGACTATGGCAAACATGATTACTTGAAATTTAAATTAAAAAGTAATTTGTTGGAATCTGTTATACCAGGGCAATTAAATCCCATGTATAATTTTATACAGGTAATGTTTGACAAACGGCGCTTAATATCTAATTAAAATATTTAAAAAATATTATTACTCTCTTCTTCTTTAGGAACGAGGTTAAAAATTTCATATAATTATACTAAAGTGTTCTGAAATGAACGTCTGATGTAAAAGCTTTTTATTGTACAGAAAATGGCCTGCCACTTTCATGCTAAAGTACTTTTTTTTTTTTTTTTTCAAATATAAAAAATAGCAGGCTTCGCCCAATTTGCTGGGCACTATATTTAAAGGATTTCTTTTTAATTAAATAACTGAAACGTTTAAATAAATATATTTCGATTCGCGACTATTTTCGTCACAGTTTTAGTATGGGATATCCTTGACAATATCAAACATTTTTTGAACTTTTCGAATCTGTACAACAAAACTGTTATTAAAACGAATATTTTTGAAAACAGTCAAATAGAAATGTTAATTCTTCGAATATTCTGGAAACAGTTCGAGCTGTTACACGTACAATAAAAGTCACTATTCGTTGAATGGCCTGGAACAGTCCATAAATACTCACTTGTTCCACAGGAGTAAAGCAAATAACATCAAATACTCCAGAGCAGAAATTTTCGCTTACTCACGAAAAATATCCAGTCGCTTAGATCTCAGTCCTAAAGTGCAATCACTCAGAATATGTTCCTGAATAACTCTGAATCGCAGTGACTACATAGTCTTTCCCAAAAATCAACTCACTCCTATTTATAACTTTTAACAATGGGGCTTGGCGATGATTCCATCGAGAATCCCATGGTAATCTCGCGATCTATATTCCCGTATGTCGGAGAGCTTCGAAACTTCGGGAACCCTAAACTACCATTTTTCACCAAATTTCGTCGCCCACTCGCCAAGTTTGTCGCCAAGACTGACCCAACTGGAAGTGCCCACTTATTTTCACTTTGCCTGTAAAACTTTTTTCATTGCAACGGTATAATTGATGCAGGAAAATTACTTAATCCCTTGAATCAATGTGCTATGAGCACTATTTCTGTCGTATTTTAGACAACTAATGTTCCTATGGTTATATATATTTCCCATTAAACATATTTTTTTATTTATTTATTTATTTAAATACTAATTTGAATGAATAAAATATTTCTTCCCGACAGCGTGCAAGTGCAGTCACACACAGCAGCTCACTTATTTGTATGTTAAATTAGCGTAATGAATGGTATATAAACAAATAAATAAGTAAGTAAACATTATCGTGTTACACAACTTTATTATATCTCTCCCTTGGCGGCTTTTGAATTTTTGTCGCCATATTAGCGCTGGATTTTTTTTTTTTTTTTTTTGTATAATTTTTTGCATAAAAATAGAAAGCTTATTTTGCTAATACTTTTATCGGACACCTTTTCGATAACATATAAGAATCCTTCATATTCTGTTTATTTTATGGATGGATTATAGGTTTAAAATAGTGCTTGTTGAAATAAATTTTCAATTTTTAAAACTACTTCATTTTTTTTGCATAAAATTATCTACTCAGATAAAAATAGATAATTTATATGACTAATATTTCGTTTTATTTTTTTTTATTTTTATAATATTTTATAATATTTTATATTTTTGATGAGCTACCTAGATTAAAATCACTGTTGTTAAATTAAACTTTTTGGCGAAAAATGTTCGGTGTACTTCAACGGAGAAATTTAAATATTGCCCAGGAGGATCTATAAATAAAACTGATTTTAGTACAGTATTAGCGTCGTAAACTGTATTAGCCCTTTATCAATGTGTAAAAAAAAATTTAAAGTGATAATGACGTCAATTTTTGTGAGATGCAGAATTTATTTTTTTATAATTTTTTATTGGTCACGTTTAGATAAATGTATTTATTTTCCTGTCGGAAATAAAAATTAACTCGTAATTTTTTTTTGCAACAATTAAATTATGGATAACATTCAAATGGCTAATTTTTTGCTATTATTAGTTTATTATTATTTTCATATTTTATTAATTAAAATAAAACTAATCAAAATCTCGAAAATCTGACTTCGGTGTGCACGATGTTCCTTCGAGGGGCACTTTTGTGTTAAATCACGTGACTGTCCGAGTTACCATTTTCGAGAACTGTGAAATATACTTACATATATATATAAATGCAAATATTGCTTACTTAATAGTATAAGATTAATTATTTAATAAGAAAAATAATAAAATAATAACATTTTTAAGGGGATGCGGGATTGTATTTTTTTTTTTTTTTTTTTTTTTTTTTTCTAGATTACTATCTTAGAGTTATTAAAATTTGCATACACATGCATTCAAATATAACATGAAAAGATTTCTCGAAAACTATTAATATTAAAAAAATAATCTGGTGTGTCACTCACAAGACTTTTTCTTACCGTGAAATTTAATGCTATAAATACAGATTCGAGAATAAGGGGAAAGACAACGAGTACTGTTATGCAAACACATTCTAAAATAATTCAAATAAAGCGTTGAAACAGCTTTATATGTCAAATAATTTTATGTGAGGGGAGCCGCGGTCCCCCTTAACCCCACGTTTCATTATTGTATCTACATTTATATAGAATTCAAATTTGTTATTAAGTTTCAAAGTTCATTTAAAATCATTCAGACAACTTTCGCACGCATCATTCTTTGAAACTTATCAATCTTGAACAAACTTTTCTAGTAACAAACGTATAAACTTCAAAATACCTCGTTTGTTTTTAATTTATTTTAACAGACACAAATATCAAACTATAAAACTTTACTTCATATTCAGCAAGCTTCAAAACGTGTAAGTATACAAAAACAAAAACAAAAAAAAAAAAAAAAAAACAAGCGATGAATATTTAGCTTAGAAAAATACATTATTAACCATATGGCTATGAGGAATTAATTTCAATTCATGAACAGCTTTCCTGGACACGGAAAAGTATTATAGTAAAGTATTCCCTCTAACAAATAAAAAAGAATGCTATGGCTTAAATTTTGGCAACCCTGTATATCATATGAAAGTTGAGTACACATCATATAGTGCACATAAATATAATTTTATAATAATGAAAGACGACACAACTTAAAGTCACTTCCATCGATAATTAAGTATTGTCGCAATCTAGTTCTTTTGTGTAGCCCTGTAAACAAGCAGCGAATAATTTCTATACCATGAAACATGTTTTTACGCATGTAAAAAATATATATTCGTTTTATTAAGTTTAGTGCAGACTGCAGATGCTTAACTCTACTTACTTGAAATTTCCCCATAGACTTAATGTATTTGAATTCTATTGGATTTCCCTGTGCGCGAACCATTTGCTTGATCTCAACGAAAAGTTTAGTGGAGCATTCCTATATGATGCACATTTAGAATACCAAGTTAGAACTTTCAAGTTAGTTTTTGAAGTACCAAGTTAGTTTTTGAGATATGGTGGTAAAAGACAGACACACACTCAGACACACACAGAGACACACACACAGACCATTTGCTGTGTAAATATAACAAAAACTCAATTTCGAAAATTTGACCCAAAAATAACACTTTCTCTGCCTTATGGGTGAAAGAAAGTAAAAAATGACAATGTAAAAATTTTGCCACGATTTTACTTTATGATAGTTTAAGACCTTTGACTTGACAACACTGAAGGTTTCATATATCAGCTTAGATTTCCATTAATATTTATATATTGAACTATATTAGGTTTGTTGAATAAAGTATATATTCAAAGAACAATTCTTTTTGTTTTTTATATATTTTTTTCCAGATTTCAAATTTTTAAATTGCGTTTTCTCAATTTTTTTTTTTTCATGATTTCATAATCTTTAAATTTTAAATTCTGAAACTTATACAGATATTTAAGAAAAGACAAATAGATTTGCATAGAAATCTGAAAATGGTTTTATAAATATTTAAATCATAGATTTTAATATTACTAATTTTAACAAATCACTTGAATAAAATTTATAGTATAAAAAAATTAAATGAATTTTACGTGAGGTAAAAAAAATGATATACTTTTATAAAGTAATTGATCTCTCAAAAGCAGTAATATATTGTTTCAACAACTAAGTGATATCATATTTCTTTAAGTAGCTCTAAATGTTTAAAATTACTTTTGTTACATGCATATTAAAACTTGTGTTAAAATGAAAGCTAATAACCTGATAAAAAGTTTTACATAGCTAAAATGGTTAAGAAAAACTGCTACTAGCTTCAAATTAATTAATGTATTCTAATCATAAAAGTAGCATTTTAGACATGAACAACGACAAACACGAATTACAAGTTCGTCATTGATAATTAGAGTTAATGTTGTTATGCATGATGAAGAACTGCATAGTTCAAACTTAGTTGAAAATGTGCTATATCACTGGGGTCTTAAGGCAGCGCACTATCTATCTTTGCCTGCAACCAAACCTATGTTATTTTGTGCGGAATTTGTTATGACAAGTATTCAGTACTTAATATATATTTTTTAAATTCCATTTACCATTACTTTCAGAAAATTCCCATCTGTTAAATTAGTGTACATTTTTCTCACACTTTAGTTTCATTTTATATATATATATATGTATAAAGGAGGGGGAGGAAGAACGAATTTAATAGTGGTGAGTTTTTCGAAAAAGTTAAGGGAATTAAAAATTATATTAGATAATAAATAAATCTGATAACGAATTTCCCCTTAGAATAACATTGTGGTTTGACTGAGCCAGTGATGTGGCAAATAAAAAAGGTAAAGCCTTTAGAATACTTTTAGCAGTTCATTTGTTTCACATAAGCTATTCTGAATTTTTTTTATATTAAAACAAGCTTTAAAAAAAGTATGTAATAAGTATGTATTTAAAACAACAATAACATTGAAATTTTACTCATGCATTCCAACTGAATTAGTGAAATTCACAGTCTCATCCCTTAAAAGTTAAAACATAAGAAGAAAAATGAGTCAATCTCTCTTTTTCTGAAACATACTCCAGAAATGAACCCCAACCCTCCAAAAACAAACTTCCTAAACAGCAACAATAATAATAAAAATAACCAGGTTAAGTCATATTATCTTACTATTTTGCTATATAATTATGTATGTGAAAACCTCTTTGTTTAGTAAAAAAATTATTTGCCTTTTTCAATAAGGTTACACAGTTACATAATATTACATACAAATTTTAAATTAGTTTATTAATAAAAGTTCTTTTTTTTTTAACGTAAAATTTAATGTTACAATTTTCCCAGAAAGATATCTGGAAAACATCCACATGTGCTTTTGACGTTTTTTATACTTAGAATTACTACTAAAATGCTGCAATGGTTAACTAAATTCATTTACATAAGATTTATTCTTTAGCCCCGCTTTTAGTTTAAAAGCCCTCTCTGGTATCTCTGGCTGGTTACAACCCTGAATTAGGCCTTTGTTTACATTTATATTCTTTGTTTACATTTATAGACTTTGTTTACATTTAGGTGTTGGTTTCTATTTAGGTCTTCGTTTACATTTATAGTTTTTTATTTACATTTAGGGTCTTTTAAATGTATAGTCTTTGTTTTCATTTAGGTTTTTGTTTACATTTAAGGTCTTCGCCCATACAGCACAGAATGTTTCGGTTATGTTACAAAAAGCTTACAATCGTTCAAAAACGTAACACATTTAAGTATGCTCTCTGATATCTTTCTGAAACATTCGCTCTTTTTCCTTTTCTATCTGTTAAGTGATTGTAACGTTTATGTTACGTATCTGATTTTTTGTTACGATCGCGGACATTTCTACGTTTTTTAAACTAATCAGAAAGCAATCTGAACTTTTTTAAACGTTCCTAAAATGCTTATAATGTTTCAATGTTATATGATTGTTATGTTTCTGGACCGTTTTGTGCTGTTAGGGCGTTTACATTTATAGTCCGTTTACGTTTAGGTCTTTCTTTACATTTACGTCTTTTTTACATTTAGGTGTTTGTTTTTATTCAGTCTTTTTTTTTATTTTGGTCTTTGTTTACATTTATAGTTTTTGTTTACATTTAAGTCTGCTTACATTTATAGCGTTTTTTTTTACATTTAGGCCTTTGTTTACATTTATAACCTTTGTTTACATTTAAGTCTTTGTTTACATTTAGAGTTTTGTTTACATTTGTAGTCTAATTACATTAAGGATCTTTGTTTACATTTGAAGTCTTTAATTACGTTAAGTGTCTTTGTTTACATTTAGGTCTTTGTTTACATTTGTAGTCTTAGTTTAAATTGAAGGTCTTCGTTTACATTTAGAACTTTATTTATATTTAGGTCTTCGTTTACATTTAGGTATTTGTTTACATTTAGGGACTGTTTAATTTAAGTGTTTGTTCACATTTACAGTAAGTTTACGTTTAGGGTCTGTTTAATTTAAGTGTTTGTTCATATTTACAGTAAGTTTACTTTTAGGGTCTTTATTTTCTTTAGGTCTTTGTTTACATCTACGGTCTTTGCTTTTATTTGTGGTCTTTGTTTACATTTCTAGTCTTTGCTTGCTTTGAAGATCCTCCTTTTCATTTAGGTCTTTATTTATATTTATAGTCGTTGTTTGCATCTAGGTTTGTTTAATTTAGGGTCTTTGTTTACATTTATGTCTTTATTTTCATTTAGGTATTTGTTAATATTTAGGGTCTTGGTTTATGTTTACAGTCTTTATTTACATTTGTAGTGTTTGTTTAAAATTGCAGTCTTTGTTTACATTTAGGGTCTTTTTCACTTATAGTCATTGTTATATTATGGTCTTTGTTTACATTTATAGACTTTATATTTAGGTTAGTGACTTTATATTATTATAGACTTCATATTTATGGACTTTACATTTATATTTAGGTGTTTGTTTAAATTTAGGGTCTTCTTTACATTTATAATCTTTGTTTACATTTAAGTCTTTGTTTATATTTAGGTATTTATTTACATCTAGGGTTTTTGCTTATAATTGTAGTCTGTTTATATTTGTAGTCTTCGTTTACATTTAGGTCTTTATTTACACTTAGTTCTTTATTTACACTTATAGTCTTTGTTTACATTTATACTATGTTTACATTTAGGTCTTTGTTTACATTCATAGTCTTTGTTTACATGTAGGCCTTTTTTAACATTTAGTTTCTTTGTTTACATTTGTCGTCTTTGTTTACATCTATAGTCTTTGTTTACATTACGGGTCTTTGTTTACATTTATATTCTGTTTACATCTATGTCTTTCTTTACAATTAGGTGTTTGTATATATTTAAAGTCTTCGTTTACATATAGGCCTTTGTTTACATTTATAATTTTTGTTTAGATTTAGGTCTTTATTTACAAAAGGGTCTTTGTTTGTATTTATAGTCTTTGTTTACATTTGTAGTATTTTTTTACATTATGGGTCTTTGTTTACATTTAGACCTTTGTTTACATTTACAGTCTTTGTTTACATGTAGGGTCTTCGTTTACATTTAGGTCTTTACTTATATTTATGTCTGCATTTACAGTCGGTAACAAAAGTAACCGAACGCTAACAAAAAATTCCTATGTAAAAAATTTACAGTTATTATTGTTTTGTTAACTTTGTATCCTTGTCTAATCATGTTGTTTGACTCGAATACTTTTGCTACCGACTGTACATATAGGTCTTTGTTTACATTTACAGTCAGTTTACATTTAGGTTATCATTTATATTTAGGTCTGTGTTTACATTTAGGTCTTTGTTTACATTTATAGTCAGTTTATATTTAGTGTCCTTGTTTACATTTAACTCTTCGTTTACATTTAGGTCTAGGATTTTATCTCAGGTCTTTGCTTTTATTTGTGGTCTTTGTTTACATTTGTATTTGTTTGAATTTAGGGTCTTCCTTTTCATTAAGGTCTTTATTCATATTTATAGTCTTTGTTTACATTTAGGTCTGTTTTATTTAGTGTCTCTGTTTACATTTAGGGTCTTTTTTATGTTTATAGTCTTTGCTTATATTTATTTCTTTGTTTAAATTTTTACTCTTTGTTTACATTTAGGTTGTTGCTTTTTACATTTATAGTCACTGTTTATATTTAGGTCTTTTTTTAATTTATAGACTTTGTTTGTAATTAGTTGGTAAATTTAGGGTCTATGTTTACATTTATAATCTTTGTTTCCATTCAGTTCTTTGTTTTATTTAGTTTCCTTGTTTATACATTTAGGTCTTCATATGCATTTAGGTTCTTTTTTTATATTTATAAAATTTCTTTACATTTAAGTCTTTGTTTCCATATGTGGTCTTTAACATTTATAGTCTTTGTTTATATTTAGGCCTGTGTTTACATTTATAGTTTTTGTTTGCATTTTGGTTTTTCTTTACATTTAGTGTATTTGTTTACATTGTTTACGTTTTGGTGTTGATTTTATTTACATATGTAGTCTTTCTTTGCATTTAGGTCTTTGTTTCCATTAAGGTCTTTATTTATATTTAGTGTCTTTGTTTATATTTATAGTCTTTGTTTACTTTAGGGTGTTCTTTACATTTGTCTTTATATATATTTAGCTCTTTGTTTACATTTAGATCTTTTTTTATTTAGGGTCTTTAATAAGAAAGCACCACAGAACTGGCATTGTAAATTATTACTTTCAAAACTTTAAATAAACATCATAAAATACAATAAACCCGCAACAATTGTTTCAGGTCGAAAAAGCACACAACGCTTCATCAGACGAACAAAGTTAGCACGAGTGCTGCAATCCAGGCGGCAACGCACAAAACCGTTTTTAATGAAAAGAAAAACCATATAAAGTAGAATGTAAATAAAAACTACTGGTGTCAGTAGAATCTCCTATATTATTAAAATCTGTACGCGTGTGTCTGTGTGTGTGTCTGTGTGTCTGTCTGTGAGAAACGGCTTGAAACGGATAAGGCTCCGCCGCTAATGGTCGCACGGACTTCGAACAGGTACCGTCGGACAGAGAATTTATCGCAGATCTGGGTTATCTAATTTGCTAAACGATGCGACCCTAATTAGCGGAGATATTAATTAAAACGTCGACCATTGTCTATCGAAAAATGACCCAGAATTCATGATTAAATGCTTAAAAAGCGACATTTTTACGGAAAAAGTGGAAAATAAATTAGAAATATCAGTCGTATCGTTACAAACAAGATACCATTGGAAAGGGCTTTTTTTTCTCAATCCGATGGTTTAAACGGCTTATCGATCGGACAATTAGATATTTTAAAATTAACTAAACTATAAAAAAATGTTGG
Organism: Salticus scenicus; assembly: GCA_963930645.1. Classification (NCBI taxonomy): domain Eukaryota; kingdom Metazoa; phylum Arthropoda; class Arachnida; order Araneae; family Salticidae; genus Salticus; species Salticus scenicus. The sequence continues at coordinate 173,251,562 of OZ005653.1, forward strand.
CAACGAATCACAAAAATGTTATCTTTGCAGACGTTAAGTCTCCAGCTGTCTTCAACGGAAACACAGCTGGTATTCATTAAGGTCACCTGATTCGTAGTTGGATTAAAAATTACAATTTTCTATTTTCTTCAATTTTTAAAATTTTACACATTTTATTTAGTATATAATATTTACACCACAAAACAAACTTGCATTTCAAATTTCATCCATTTCCGTCAATAAACAAAAGATTTACATTTTAATTGCAAATTAAATTTTATCTTCACACGCCGGACATTTTTGCAATATTTTAATACGCGTATTTCAATTTCTAATTACGATTGATTTATTTTTTATACATCATACGAAAGATATTTTAAAGTTCTTTTACATAATTCAAAGTTTTCAACAGATTTACGCGTTTTGAGGTCTCCTGAATCAGTGTTCTTTCATGGCGCTGTAATATTTTCAAATTTCAATATTTCAATTTCTAATTATGATTCAATTATTTTTAATACATCATTCGAAAGATATTTTAAAGTTCTTTTAAATTATCGAAAGTTTTCACCAGAATTACACGTTTTGAGGTGTTCTGAATCAGTTTTCTTTTATGGCGTTGTAATATTTTCAAATTTCAATATTACAATTTCTAATTATGATTAAATTATTTTTAATACTTAATTCGAAAGAAATTTTAAAGTTCTTTTATATTATCGAAAGTTTTCACCAGATTTACACGTTTTGAGGTGTCCCGAATGAGTTTTCTGTTGTATCTCAGATACTAATTATAATAATTTCATAAGTAATACATCATTAGAAAGCTTTTTTGATTTGGAATCGAACAGCGGAATACAGAAATTTCTACCGCCAGATGGCGCTGTAATTTTTTCAAATTTCAATATTTCAATTTCTAATTCTAATTAAGTTATTTTTAATGCATCACTCGAAAGATATTTTAAAGTTCTTTTAAATTATCGAAAGTTTTCACGAGATTTACACGTTTTGAGGTGTCCTGAATCAGTTTTCTCTTACGGTGCTGTATTATTTTCAAATTTCAATATTTCAATTTCTAATTCTAATTAAATTCTTTTTAATACATCATTCGAAAGATATTTTAAAGTTCTTTTATATTATCGAAAGTTTTCACCAGATTTACACGTTTTGAGGTGTCCTGAATTAGATTTCTTTGTATCTCAGCTACTAATTAAAATAATTTCATAAGTAATACATCATTAGAAAGCGTTTTTGAATTGGAATGGAACAGTGGAATACAGAAATTTCTACCGACAGATGGCGCTGTAATATTTTCAAATTTCAATATTTCAATTTCTAATTATGATTAAATTATTTTGAATACATCATTCGAAAGATATTTTAAAGTTCATTTAAATTATCGAAAGTTTTCACCAGATTTACACGTTTTAAGGTGTCTTGATTAAATTTTCTTTTGCATCTCAGCCAAATGAGTTAGATCGTTCAAAATTGGTATACGCAGGTTAATTAAGAGGGCCTGAAAGGGTGGAGAAGAAATAGACGTGCACCGCGCGCGTATCCCTTAACTTGTGCGCGCGCAGCGCGCACGCGACTGCGCTGCCGAAGGCAGTGGGGACCCGGTGCGAGTTTTTACACGATCAGAAATGATTTTTTTTTAGGGGGCACAAAAGGTCAGGGAAGGAATACGCGCGCGCAGCGCGTGTATCCCTTCAGTCGTGCGCGCAGCGCGCACGGTACTGCGCTGCCGAAGGCAGTGGGGACCCGGTGCGAGTTTTTGCACGATCAGAAATGATTTTTTTTTAGGGGGCACGAAGGGTCAGGGAAGGAATACGCGAGCGCAGCGCGTGTATCCGTGAACTTGTGCGTGCGCAGCGCGCACGTGACTGCGCTGCCGAAGGCAGTGGGGACCCGGTCCGACTTTGTACCCGATGAGAAATGATTTTTTAAATTTTCTTTTCTTAAGAATAAAAATATGACTTCAGGAGGAATATGTGAGCGCAGCGCACGTATAACTTCACACGTGCGCGCGCATGGGTCTGCGCTGCCGAAGGCAGTGGGGACCCGGTGCGAGTTTTTACCCGATCAGAAATGATTTTTTTAGGGGGCACGAAAGGTCAGGGAAGGTATACGCGCGCGCAGCGCGTATATCCCTTAAGTTGTGCGCGCGCAGCGCGCACGGGACTGCGCTGCCGAAGGCAGTGGAGACCCGGGCCGACTTTTTACCCAATCAGAAATGATTTTTTTTAATTTCTTTTCTTAACACTAAAAGTTACTTTTTGTTTCTGTTACTGTTAGTTTTCTTTTCTTAAGAATAAAAATATGACTTCAGAAGGAATATGTGCGCGCAGCGCACGTATACCTTCACACGTGCGCGCGCATGGGTCTGCGCTGCCGAAGGCCCGGTGCGAGTTTTTACCCGATCAGAAATGATTTTTTTAGGGGGCACGAAAGGTCAGGGAAGGTATACGCGCGCGGAGCGCGAGTATCCCTTAAGCTGTGCGCGCGCAGCGCGCACGGGACTGCGCTGCCGAAGGCAGTGGGGACCCGGGCCGACTTTTTACCCAATCAGAAATGATTTTTTTTTTTAATTTCTTTTCTTAACACTAAAAATTACTGTTAGTTATTCATTAATTTTAGTGATTCCTTTGAAAATACTGACCCGCTAGCGGGCGAAGCCAGCTAGTTGTAATATAAAAACAAGAAAAATAAATAAATGTGTATAAGCTTAAAAATATAACAAAATATCGAAATCTAAAAAATATCAAAATTAAACGAAAATCTGAGTTACGTGAGTAATTTCCAAGCATCACAGAAGAATGAAGTGGAAGAAATATCATTAACAATATTTTTCGAATTTTTAAATATGTAAAATGCTTCATGAATAACCAAATGGGAAGAACAGACAGGAGATGAAATTATGTTAGTTTTGGAAAAATCAAAATGATGACCATGAGCCCAGCAGTGGGAAGCAAAAGAAGATTTGGAGATCTCTTCATTACGAACATTCCGACGGTGCTCATTTATTCTGTATTTCAAACGCCTCCTAGTTTGTCCACTATAACCTAATTTGCACGACGAACATAGAGTGAAATAAATGCCAGAACGGTTTTCAGTGAGAATGGGATCCTGAAGACAAGATAATTTTATATTTTTGACGGGTTTGTAAATGACTTTGAAACCAAACGGTGGAAGAATTTTAGAGTTTTTAAAAGAGAGTGAAAAATAAAAAGGCAAAACAACTGGGATGAGACTGTGATCGTTCGATTTGGGAGCAGAACGTTTAGGATTTTTACATTTTTATAGAGATTTATCAATAATAGATGGCTTATAACCACGAGAAGGAGCAAGAGATTTTAAATAATTAATTTCTTTCGTAAGATTAGACGGATCAGAACAAATGTGAAAGGCACGATAAACGCAATTATAAAAAGCAGACATTTACTGTTAAAGGGCGTGGTTAGAGAGAGTATGCGGCGGCAAAGAGACAGTGAATGGTTTTCTATAAACAGCAGTTGAGAAACGATCTTTTTATTTATTCACAAGAACGTCAAGGAAGGGTAAAGAGCAATCCTTTTCAACCTCAAAAGTGAATTGAATGCTTGGGTCAATCGAATTGACGAAAGAAAGTAAACTGGACAAATCAACATCACCCAAGCAGCACCGAAACGTTCTCTGCAAAATTGTTCTGCAAACACGTTCTAAGAACGTTCACTCTGAACGTGTTATAGACGTCTATTCGTCCATCTTGAAGACGTACAATAGTACGGTTCAGAGAACGTTCAATGAACGTGTAACTATCACCATCGGTGTTATAGAAGCGTTCTGAGAACGTTCTATGTATACGGTCTCAGAACGTTCTAAACGTTTTTAGAACGTTTTCAAAACGTTATACACATTTTCAGAACGTTCTAGAAAACGTTCTCTAAATGTTCTAAAATAGTGTAGAAACGATCTGAAAACGTTCTATACACACGTTCTCACAACGTTATATAAACAATTTTTGAACGTTCTTTGTACGTGCTGAAAATGTATTTCATGTATAATAAAATGTAAGAACTCGCAACAATTGTTTCGGGTCGAAAGAAGACACGACCCTTCGTCAGACGAACATAGTAGGCATGAGTGCTGGAAATACAAGAGCTACGTTGCAGTTTTTTGCAGCACTCGTGCGTACTTTGTTCGGTTGATGAAGGGTTGTGTCTTTTCTCGACCCGAAACAATTGCTTCGAGTTCTTCAATGTTATAGTGTCTGTTCAAAGTTTTGCACTTGTTATTTTATTTACTTCTTTCTTTTCTTCCTTTTCTTATTTATCCTTTCTTTTTTTCTTTTTGTATAGTTTTTCTTTTATCTTTTTTTTTTCTTCGTAAATAATTGTCTAAGTATTATAAAATTTTACATACATGCATTGAAATATGGTATAACAAAAGATCAAGTATTTTGAATATTCTGGATAAATATTTGAATTCAAAAACAAATAAATAAATAAATTCAAGATATGGAATATTTTGAAAATTTTTAAGATATATGCCCCCTGCTAACTAATTATTATCCCCTCCCCCCCCCCTGGATTTTGTATCATTATAGTTTAACAATAGAATATAACCATATTTGGATAGTAATTTTAATAAGTTAAGCAAAAAAATTTAAAACTATTTTTATATCTAAATTTTGAAACTTACTGCAAACTTTTAGCATTCAAACACAAAAATATTTTATTAAATATTAAATTATCAATGAAATCTCAAATTATTGCCCAGATATGTTACATATTCTATTTTTAAACTATAATAATGCACAATGAATGAAAAACAAAAAATAAAAATTAGTTAAAAGAAGTACACAAGTGTACAAAATTAAAACAATAAACTGTTTTCTCGTTTTCTTTTTTTCCACATAAATCTTAAACCAATAAACACAGAAGTATAAAATTTGGATAGCATGTTTTTAAAAGTACCATGAATCGAATTTTATATAACTTTAGCATGAGTAATAATTTTTCAACTAAAAATCAGTAAATTTTTTTCAAAAGTAAACTTTGAAAAAAGAAAGAATTTCAGCCATTTTAGAAAAGAAAACTTAAAGAAAAATGGTCATGAAGATGCATTAGATACGTTAAAGATGTACGTGAATCTATATTTTAGATTAAAACGGTATATTTCTTCTTGTAGTCATTGTTTTGTGTCTTATTTTTTCTTCATTTTTTCGCGTGTGAATATTTTTTTTTTTTTTTATTTTTACATAGAAACATGAAAATCGGATAAGACGTTCATTATTAAATTATTTATCGACGTTTTTATTATTCTGGTGATGGTCACAGTTTATACAAATTAGTAATTATTATTTATTTATTTTTTCCAAAATTCCGTTATTAAACTAAAAGAAAAGTGAACACAGAAAGAAAAATCAGGATTTTGTTTTTAACATTTGAGGGCATGTGCGTCTTCACTTGTCTTGTCTATAATGCATTAACACAATTTTTCATTAAGTTTTCTTTGCTAAAATTGTTGAAATTTTTCATTTTTTTCCAAAGCTTACTTTTGAGAAAAATTAATAATTATTACTTTAAAATTATTGCTTATGCTAAAGTTATGTAAATTTCAATTAATGATATGATAGCGAACATGCCATCCAAATTTTATGTCCATGTGTTTATTTGTTTAAATGTTATGCACAAAAGAAAAATGGGAAAGCAGGTTTGTTCCCTTAATTTTGAACAGCGGTGTATTTTAAATAAGGTTAAAATTATTATTATTATTATTATTATTATTTTATCTATTTAAATAGATTCCGTTAAATTTATTTAAATTATTGATTTTGAGTTTATAAATTTTACATACACCATGCAGTGAAATATAGCAGTATAAAATGTGGTAAAACATTTTGAAAAGTAAATAATTAGTTAATTAATAGTTTATTCTGCAAAGAAAACAAATAATAAAATAATAATTAAAAAATAAAATAAATAAATAAATACAAATAAAATAAATAAACTTCAAAATTTAACACATTTAGAAATATTAAGAATCACCTTAGTAACTATTTTTTTTTCTCCCTGCTTTTACATTTCTACAGTGTAATGTAAAACGTAAACGTATATGCTCAAATCTATATAATATTTCTCTAACGTGGATCAGTTATAATACAATTAATTTTTGTCGAAACGATACGATAGTAGTGTAATTATTGAAATACGCGAGGATAAAAAATAATATTTAAAAATGAACAATATTTAAAATACAGTATTTAATACTGTATTTTTAAAAATTGCTTCTTCAATCTTTATAAGCATCATTTTAAACATTGAAATACTTTAAAGATTATACAGAATATGAATTATTGTCATAAATTGACTAAAAATCATAAACATAAAAATATAATCAAAATAATAATCAGTTTTTTTTTTTTTTTTTTAACAAAAAATTATACCAAAATAAATAAAAAGTCACCGCCAACATCGCGACAAAAATTTAAAAGGCATCATGGAAATCCTATACTATAACTGTACTCCCTGCGGAAGTATGAATTTTATTTTGAAACCTTTCTATGAATGATCTTGGTCTCACTATTGCACTACATTAATTTGGTACTAATAATAATTTGGTTTCTGGTAAATTAAAATTTTAATCAGATGGGGAATTCGGTATAATATTTATGAGTTTCAAATTTTAAAAGTAAATAAGAAAAGAAAGCTGCGAAATATTCGCATGGGTTTTCTAGTTTAGAATGCAACGTTAAATTGTAATAATAAAATATCGAACAAAATAAATTTAGGAGTTAGCGTGAAAGATAATAAGTTCAAATTTAATTTAAAAATATTATTTGATTTTTTGATAAATTTTAATACACTAAATTTTGTAAGATTTCAATGCTTACGTATGCAAAATTTTACAAAAAGGAAAAGTAAGTAAACGAACTTATCTGTATCTTGAAAAGCTGTTGTAGCGTATCCGAAAGCTAAATTCAAATCTGAATGTAAATACAAAATATGATGAGTAAGCAAGCAGCTGTCAGAAGCTTTGGACTTTGGATTCCCCGCCAAGGAATACTAACTTCCTGTGTAACTACAGAGCAGATGGCATTTACACGCGGCGAAACATTTTGTTTATTAAGCAATTTATTCAATAACACCCGTTTCTATTAAAGATTTTTCATACTGTTCAAAACTTAAACTTTTTAAAAAATAGTATATTTAAGCCATCATAAAACTCTCTTCTATATTTTCCTGCACAGGACGATGCCGTAAATATTATTTGCTAAAATAATCTATCAAAATTATTTTCCATGGTAAAGGTATAAGATTTTCATCTCAAACAAGTATAACGCTAAATATCCAAAAAAAATCAATTTTATAGTATACAAAATATATATCTTAAGAAATGTATTTTACATAATGAAAAATGTAACAAGTCGATAAGTTTGTTTTAAATAATCACAGATTTAGGGTTCACCCTTTCGTTTTAAAAGCATAGACGACCTTTCTCGCAAGAATAATGAAAATTTTAATACAATAACGAAAGCAATGAGCTGTACAAATCACCCATACTTTTTTTTTAATTAAATATTACTAATATAAATTTATATATATATATATATATATATAAATATTTAATTTTCCATGTAAAAGTTAAAAACAATGCTCACTTAAGTACATTTATACGAAATTTTGTCCTATTCTGCCATATTAAAAATTCTGAAAATAATGATATGACAGCGCCACCTATTGAACGATTTATTAACAAATATAATCGCCACCAATTTAGGTCACAGTCCAAGTAAACCAAGTTTGGATAAATTACGTTTATTAGTTCGTGAGATACAGCATCCATAAAATTTTAAAATTTATTAATTTAATCATAAAAATTTAATCAACGCAGGTTCTTATAATTAATATTTATATATATAAATTTTGTACATTTTTCACCAAAAGATGCTGAAATACAAATATCTGGAAAATCGCAGAAAGTAATAGTAGCACCGTCGGTGGATATATACCGAAATTGAAGCAGCACATTTTGTCATTATATATATATATCTCACATACAAGGTTCGATAAGTATTAGTATTATAGAAGATGAGGTATAGCCTTCCTGTAAGCTGAAACGAAACGTAGCAGTGTGACCTGTCATTTGATATGTACCCGAAGCCAATCAGTAAAATTTACGTAATATCTATTTCACGTACCAATTTTAGAGCATTTATAAATCATAGAACATGAGTTATTGCGTTCCCTTGAATGAAATTAAATTGCAGCATATCAGTGTCTCCACTTGTCAGATAAGCACGCAAACTTATTCAGCAAAGTTTTATATGATATTAATTTCACATACCAAATTTAGTATGTTTATAATTATTTATATTACAAAAACTGAATTATTGCCATTACGTTAACGGGATTAAATTGCAGGAGAGTAGCGCCACCAGTTGGTCAATATACGCACCCGAATTAAATCAGCGTACTTTTACATAATGTTCACATATTAAGTTTGGTGCATTTGTGCATTGTAGAAGCTGAGATATAATCTCCCCATAAAAGGGGGAATTTACAGCATAGAAGCGACCTCTATCTGGTGATACATTCCAAAGGCTAATGAGCACAAAAGCTGATATTTAGGTCAATACCTAATTAAATATTCCTGATATTTAGCAAATTAGCTTAAAGTCTAAAAAACATAAAGTTTGGTTAAATTCCGTCCATTGGTATCTGAGATACAGAGTCCACAAAAGTTTGATAACACACACAAAATAAGATAGATAGACTGGCATTTTCAGAGAATGGTCGAATTTTTGTTCTGGACATCTCAAGAGTGTTTAAACCTATGGAAAACCGGAGATCAAAAATTCCCAATTATCCAACACATTTTTCTTGGTATATACAAAATAAATAAATAAATAAAATAAATTACTTTTTCGTAACTTATTTTATTAACATTTTAAGAAGCAAATAATAATGAATATCTGCAAAAGTAATTTGGAGTAATGTGTTTGACACAATTCAACAATATAAAACTTAAATAAAATTATAAATAATTATAATGATTATAACATATAATTAAAGTTTAAAATTTTGTAATTTTTTCCCTCCTCATCTCTATTACATTTCAATGATTATTCTATACTGGCATGCCAACAAAATCTGAAACTGAAAATAAGGAAACAAATCTGGAAAAAAAAAAAAAAAAAAAAAAAAAAAAGGCATTTTTGTTATAATCACACTTTGACAGAACGTGTTACGACGGTGATACATTTGAACGTTTTCCATAGAACTAGAATTGGCCGTTTTATAGATGGTACAAAGCAAAACTTTTCAGAACGTTCTAAGTAATACTATTTTTGAACGTCTAATCGAACGTTCTCTTGACACGAAACACGGTGTTTGAATGACTGTAACCGTTATTAGACGTTCACAGAACGTTCTGGTGCTACTTGGGCAGGGGAAACAAGAACGAAAACGTCACCCACATACCTGAACCAGTGAGGAAATTTACATACTCTTCGGTGTATATAAATTTCCTCAGTGGTTCAGGTATGTGGATGGCACTTTCGTTCTTGTTTCTACTGATGTTGATTTGTTCAGATTACTTTCTTTGGTCAATTCGATTGACCCGTGCATTCAATTCACTTTTGAGGTTGAAAAGGATTGCTCTTTACCCTTCCTTGACGTTCTTGTGAATAAAGAAAAAGATCGCTTCTAAACTACTGTTTTCAGAAAACCATTCTCTGTCTCTTTCTCGCCGCATGCTCTCTCTAACCATGCCCCTCAACAGAAAACGTTGGGTTGGCGTTTGTTGCCAACCCTATATGGGATAAAGCCAAAATTATTACAGCACCATCTAATATCCAAAAACTTTACATTTCCGAAGCTATTCATATAATTAAATGCAAAAATGCAATAAATTCCAAAGATGCTGCAATTATACCAATAATTTGGCACAATATTATAAAATAGTTAATAGTTTATTTCTGCTAATTCATGATGTTTTTTCTCCTACAATAACCTCGTATGATATGCAATAGTTCCAGCTTCTCTCACGTTTCTTAACTCCTTGGTCAGACCTCTACCGGAATTCATATTGTTTTTTGCTGATATTTAAAATATATCACGTTATTAAAAGACTTAACTGTTGGCTGTAAAAAGAAAACATATTTAAAACTGCGCAATGAAAACGAATCATAAATCCCTGATGATGCTTTACTATTGAAGCGAAAAGCTTTGGATAAAAAATTTTTAACATCTTTTAAATAAATTTATATTTACGTGTGTTTAAAGTGTTTTAAATATATTTAATACAAATGACACGTGTTCAGTTTAACTCTTTATTTTTCAGTGATTATTTATTTAAGTTACCATGTTTTTATTAACTTCGATTCTTGTGTGTTTGTGGGTTTGTGTGTTTGTCAGGGACAAATCTTGCAATCGATTTTTAACTAACTTCCCGACTAGCTAGATACTTGAAATTTTCAGGACAGCTCACAACACGGTGACAATACATTTTTCTAATAATTTTAGTCAACTGTTTCAAGTCCCGCTGCCTTTGGCAGCGCTTATATGATTCGACAGAAAATTTATTTAACTAACTTCCCGGATAGCTAGACATTTGAAACTTTCAGAATAGTTCAGAACAGGGTGAAAGTGCATTTTCTTAAAACCTTTAGCCAACTGTTTCGGGTTTCCGCTGCCTTCGGCAGCGTTATCAGGACAAAGCTTGCAATCGATTTTTCACTAACTTTCCGACTAGCTAGACATTTGAAACTTTTAGGACAGCTCACAACACGGAGACAATACATTTTTCTAATAATTTTAGTCAACTATTTCAGGTCCCGCTGCCTTCGGCAGCGCTTATATAATTCGACAGAAAATTTATTTAACTAACTTCCCGACTAGCTAGACATTTAAAAGTTTCAGAATAGTTCAGAACACGGTGAAAATGCATTTTCTTAAAACCTTTAGCCAACTGTTTCGGGTTCCAGCTGCCCTCGGCAGCGTTATCAGTACAAAGCTTGCAATCGATTTTTCTCTAACTTTCCGACTAGCTAGACATTTGATATTTTCAGGACAGCTCACAACACAGTGACAATACATTTTTCTAATAATTTTAGTCAACTATTTCAAGTCCCGCTGCCTACGGCAGCGCTTATATAATTCGACAGAAAATTTATTTAACCAACTTCCCGACTAGCTAGACATTTGAAACTTTCAGAATAGTTCAGAACACGGTGAAAATGCATTTTCTTAAAACCTTTAGCCAACTGTTTCGGGTTCCTGCTGCGTTCGGCAGCGTTATCAGTACAAAGCTTGCAATCGATTTTTCACTAACTTTCCGACTATCTAGACATTTGAAACTGTTAGGACAGCTCACAACACGGTGACAATACATTTTTCTAATAATTTTAGTCAACTATTTCAGATCCCGCTGCCTTCGGCAGCGCTTATATAATTCGACAAAACATTTATTTAACTAACTTCCCGACTAGCTAGACATTTAAAATTTTCAGAATTGTTCAGAACACGGTGAAAATGCATTTTTTTAAATACCTTTAGCCAACTGTTTCGGGTTCCTGCTGCCTTCGGCAGCGTTACCAGTACAAAGCTTGCAATCGATTTTTCACTAACTTCCCGACTAGCTAGATATTTGAAACTTTCAGGATAGCTCAGAACACGGTGGCAATATATTTTTTTAATACTTTTAGTCAACTGTTTCAGGTCCCTACTGCCTTCGGCAGCGTTCATATGATTCAACAGAAAATTCATTTAACTAACTTCCCGAGTAGCTAGTAGACATTTGAAACTTTCGGAACAGTTCAGAATACGATGAAAGTGCTTTTTAAAAATATTTTTATCCAATTGCTTCGGGACTCTGCTGCCTTCGGCAGCGTTTCCAGTACAAAGCTTGCAATCAACTTTTAACTAACTTTCCGGCTAGATAGCCATTTGAAACTTTTATAATAGCTCAAAAAAAAGACGATAGCAAGGAATTTTTTTAATACTTTTATCCAATTGCTGGGGTTCCGGCTGCCTTCAGTAGCGTTTATATGATTCAACAGAAAATTAAAAAACATGGTTTATAAATTTTTTTTTATCTTATAATTATTTCAGATCCCGCTGCCTTCGGCAGCGCTTATATAATTCGACAAAACATTTATTTAACTAACTTCCCGACTAGCTAGACATTTAAAATTTTCAGAATTGTTCAGAACACGGTGAAAATGCATTTTTTTAAATACCTTTAGCCAACTGTTTCGGGTTCCTGCTGCCTTCGGCAGCGTTACCAGTACAAAGCTTGCAATCGATTTTTCACTAACTTCCCGACTAGCTAGATATTTGAAACTTTCAGGATAGCTCAGAACACGGTGGCAATATATTTTTTTAATACTTTTAGTCAACTGTTTCAGGTCCCTACTGCCTTCGGCAGCGTTCATATGATTCAACAGAAAATTCATTTAACTAACTTCCCGAGTAGCTAGTAGACATTTGAAACTTTCGGAACAGTTCAGAATACGATGAAAGTGCTTTTTAAAAATATTTTTATCCAATTGCTTCGGGACTCTGCTGCCTTCGGCAGCGTTTCCAGTACAAAGCTTGCAATCAACTTTTAACTAACTTTCCGGCTAGATAGCCATTTGAAACTTTTATAATAGCTCAAAAAAAAGACGATAGCAAGGAATTTTTTTAATACTTTTATCCAATTGCTGGGGTTCCGGCTGCCTTCAGTAGCGTTTATATGATTCAACAGAAAATTAAAAAACATGGTTTATAAATTTTTTTTTATCTTATAATTATTTTTGTTTACATTTAGGTTCTTTGTTTATATTTATGCTGTTACTTTACATTTAGGCCTTTATTTGCATATAGGTCTTTGTCTACATTTGTAGTCTTTGTTTACATCTAGGTCTTTGTTTACATTCAGGTCTTTATTTACATTTGGGGCCTTTGTTTACATTTATAGTTTTTTTTTATATATATTAGGTTGTTCGTTTACATTTATGTGTTTATATGTATATCTGTATATACATATAATATACATATGATTGTTGTATGTATTTATGTCTGTATACATGTAATCGTTTGTTTTGAGTGACTGATTCATCATCGCCCAGCCCAAACCCCTGGTCCTAGAAGCATGAAACATTGTGACAATGTTATTTCTATGACGTAGACATCCACTAAGAAACGATTTTACAAAATTCGCCCACAAGGGGGGTAGGGAGGGCAAAACAAAATCCTTCATATCTCCAAAAAAAATCTTAAAAACAGATATCCGTAATTTTTTTTCTTTA